>CM062810.1:280673997-280718822 GCA_031772625.1 Pinus tabuliformis | reverse complement strand
GAGGTGCGAATAGATGTGATGATGTTGAACACTTATAGAATCATTCAATCGGAAGTCAATGATGAGAACGTGTCATCGAAGGCGAGAAAACTGCCATTAAGGCATGCAAGCCTCAAGGTACTGAAGGTTGTTGAAAAGTGTGCAACAAGAAATGCTTGTTGAGATTGCAACAAGATGATGGAGCTTAGTGAAAAGAGTCACCTTCACTAAGTGGGCCCGCAGGCAAATTATGGCGCAAGTTCTATTTTTGATCCCAGCAGGGATGATCACAGTATGGGTGATCACAGTATGAGTGATCACAGTATGGGTGACCACAGTATGGGTGACCACAGTATGAGTGATCACAGTATGAGTGATCAAAGTCTATTTTTAGACTGGCTGTCAAAAATAGAAAAGTCAAATATTATTAGCTCATAATAATATTTAGACTATAAACTTTGTCTTATTCTCTTGGAGCACTTCAGGATGAGCTACGGATGTGGTACATGCAGATCCCATAAGGAAATACGTGGTTACCTATGGGATGACTAATATTTGCATGCAGGACTTCAGTTAGAACTCAAGTGAGTTGAGTTTAGTGGACTGGAGGTGCAGTTGATGGAGTTGTGTTCAGTTTAGCTTTGTTAAACTAGTTGTATTTAGTCTAACTGACAAATAGACTAGAGATGAGTTGGGTGAATTAGTTATTAATTAATTCACAAATTATTAACTCATAATGCAACTATAGAATACATCAGTTAACTCAGTTGCATGTCAGTGCATGTTCAGTTCAGTAGGGACAGGTGTTAGAGGATCAGATTGCTATCAATTGTGACTATAGCTGTGCATGATGATTTGCACAATCAGAGGGATTGAGTATGCCAATGAATTGGCCAATACCAAGAATTGTAGCCTGTGCTCACGTCCAACACAGTGTGAGTGATTATTTGCAGGTCAAATACGAGTTTGGTAAACCATTCTCATCAATTCTTGAGCAGGTATTGAGCAGTGGAGGCAGGTAAGCAGTGGAATAGATTTGGAGATTAGATCTGAGCTGTATTGTGTGTAACAGGTGGAGCTGGTACTGGATTGCTTGTGATAAGCATTGTACTTTGTAATGTTACATGATTCAATCAATATAATATACAAATAGTGTGGGGTTTTTAGCGAGATGCTTTCCCCGGGAAAATACTGTGTTGATATGTGTGATTAATGCTTCTATGTGCGCCTGTGAATGTTTCTGCTTCTGTAAATTGATGATCAACGTAGAAGAGGTTATGTATTATGTATGTTATGCTTATAAGTGTATAATCAGGATAATCTCCATTGAATATGTGTTCATTATTCAAAATTTTCTACATGGTATCAGAGCTAGATGATTTGTAGAAACTTTTTCTACATGGTATCATAGCTGCTTGATTTGTAGAAGAGATTTTTACAGGATATCAAGTGAGGATTGATCATCGGATCTATTATTCAGAAAGTGTTTACATTTTATTTCTTCAGGCAGAGTATGTAATCGGGCCAGGTAGCCTATGGATTCATCCTTCTTTTGGAAGGTGAGATATCCGGTGAATGCCCATACAGTCGATCTCTGTACAAGAAATACTTTGTTCTCACGAATTCTAGATCAGAAGCGGTTGAGTTTTGAGCTGGTGGAATTCGAATTTAATTCCAAAGCAAGAGATAAAACTCAGAAACATTAAGTGTGAGAATGGAGACAGTATGCCCAGGTATCTCACGAAGTTCACCCAATGCCGGGATGAGCTGGGAAGGGTGGGGGTGACTGTTGGATGAGGATGGTGAGTCTAGCACTCCTTGACCTTCCTAAGAGTTGGCTTAGCTACCAGGACTCGGTGAATGGAAGGGAGAAACTGCCAGGATGGGAGAGACTTTGGTCAGATCTTGTGCAGGAGGAGATTAGACGGAGCACCAGAGACGGTTCTTCATCCATGCAGGATGAGGAGAACTGTGCCTTAGCGAGTAAGGTGAAGAAGGGGAAGGGGAAGGTTTCTCTTTCCGAATCCAGTTCTTCCAGTGATGGGAAGAAGGTTGACAAGTCGAAGGTGAGATGCTTTCGTTGTCATGAGGAGGGTTCATGGGTCAAGAACCTGTATGCTCTTGAGGTTCAAGATGCATGCAAAGCCTTGAGCAGCGAGGCAATTGATGGAGACTTGGTGGTTGAGAGGGAAGGTATGTTACCTCTCAACATGCAGAGCCAGAAGAAGTCTCAGACGATTGTGGAGGAGCCACGATTGGTGCAGCAGCTTCAGGAGGTTGTGGAGGAGCCACAACAGGGGAAGCTGAGAGGAGATCGAGTAGAGACATCTACTCATCCAGAGACCTCTAGTAGGGGGAAACTTCGAGCCAGGTGGGCTGAGGGATCGCATGTAGCCATACCTCCAGGTAGGAGGTGGGGTGATGTGGATTGATCGTCCCAAGGAGGAGGGGCAAGATCCTTGAGGTACCCAACCTCTTGGATGAGACCTTGCTACGGGAGCCCCGATGTGTAGTAGCAGGAACTGACTGATTGGGTAGAGATAGATGCGGATGGAGCGGCAGAGAGAGCGACAGTGCAGGGAATCCCAGGACAACGCATAGCTAGCAGGTTGCAGCAATGCGAGAGGCAAAAGTGTTTTGCACAGTGCTAGGTGGCACAGAGAGGTGGAAATGGTGTGAGATGCATGGAGAATGTTGCAGTAGCGCAGATGTCAGAGAGGGAGCACTTGTCAGCAGCAGGTAGAGCTTCAACATTAGAGGGTGTTTCTAGCCCAACAAGGAGGTCAGTTGGGAGGTGCAGTGCGGATGCAATGCTGGGAGATAGAACCAGTAGCAGCATGGATGCAGTCAGAGATCAAAGTGACAGAGGCTAGAGCAGTTAGATACTGAATAGCATAGAGATGCAGAGTTTTCAGTCAACAGAGGCAATAGCAGTCAAAGACTTTGATGACAGAGCAAGTGGACCGGCCAGATGTGTTTCATGCAGAACATTCCAGAGTTACAGGATCGGGTTTGAGAGGAAGCCCTTCTTGTTGAGAGGGAGTGTTGAAAAGTGTGCAACAAGAAATGCTTGTTGAGATTGCAACAAGATGATGGAGCTTAGTGAAAAGAGTCGCCTTCACTAAGTGGGCCCGCAGGCAAATTATGGCGCAAGTTCTATTTTTGATCCCAGCAGGGATGATCACAGTATGGGTGATCACAGTATGAGTGATCACAGTATGGGTGACCACAGTATGGGTGACCACAGTATGAGTGATCACAATATGAGTGATCAAAGTCTATTTTTAGACTGGCTGTCAAAAATAGAAAAGTCAAATATTATTAGCTCATAATAATATTTAGACTATAAACTTTGTCTTATTCTCTTGGAGCACTTCAGGATGAGCTACGGATGTGGTACATGCAGATCCCAGAAGGAAATACGTGGTTACCTATGGGATGACTAATATTTGCATGCAGGACTTCAGTTAGAACTCAAGTGAGTTGAGTTTAGTGGACTGGAGGTGCAGTTGATGGAGTTGTGTTCAGTTTAGCTTTGTTAAACTGGTTGTATTTAGTCTAACTGGCAAATAGACTAGAGATGAGTTGGGTGAATTAGTTATTAATTAATTCAAAAATTATTAACTCATAATTCAACTATAGAATACATCAGTTAACTCAGTTGCATGTCAGTGCATGTTCAGTTCAGCAGGGACAGGTGTTAGAGGATCAGATTGCTATCAGTTGTGACTATAACTGTGCATGATGATTTGCACAATCAGAGGGATTGAGTATGCTAATGAATTGGCCAATACCAAGAATTGTAGCCTGTGCTCACTTCCAACACAGTGTGAGTGATTATTTGCAGGTCAAATACGAGTTTGGTAAACCATTCTCATCAATTCTTGAGCAGGTATTGAGCAGTGGAGGCAGGCAAGCAGTGGAATAGATTTGGAGATCAGATCTGAGCTGTATTGTGTGTAACAGGTGGAGCTGGTACTGGATTTCTTGTGATAAGCATTGTACTTTGTAATGTTACATGATTCAATCAATATAATATACAGATAGTGTGGGGTTTTTAGTGAGATGCTTTCCCCGGGAAAATACTGTGTTGATATGTGTGATTGATGCTTCTATGTGCGCCTGTGAATGTTTCTTCTTTTGTAAATTGATGACCAACGTAGAAGAGGTTATGTATTATGCATGTTCTGCTTATAAGTGTATCATCAGGATAATCTCCATTGAATATGTGTTCATTATTCAAAATTTTCTACAAAGGTTTCTAGATCAACTTCCTAGATAATGAGTAGAAGTCGATAGGAAGTGACCCTTCGTAAGAAGGCCTACGACACAAAACTCATGTCAAGTTTTGAAGAACAATAGTTTGGAGTAATCCAAGACTGACTCATGGATGATCGATGCAACTGAAGGGCATGAATCGCAAAGTAATTTTACTGAGGTTGGACTTCTCTTGAACAAATCAGAGACACGACATGATGACTTAATAACATTTGACTAAAAAAAGAATACCCAAAACTAACTGAAGACTTTCAATGAGGTATGGTCAATTAGGAGACAAACAGATTTCCCAACCCAGGCACAAAAAGTGATGGAGTTTCATGTTCAAGAGTGACATATTGCCTTTTACAAATACAAAACAAAGATTCTTTCTCAATTTTCCCCCACGATTACTGGCAAGTACCTCTATATTTTTTACAAGCTTGAGGAGGATAACATATGCTTGTCCTGTAATCTCATCCTTTGAATGAGTCCTTCGAAGTATTTTTAACGAACCCTAAGAAGGAGTAGTTCGGTCTTGTAATTCTTAACAAGTCTTGCACTATTTATATTTTATGATTCCAGTGAAGGGATAACTTGATGTCGTTTTCATGTTTAAAGAGTTTGAAAATACACTAAAAGAAAACTCGTTCAGTTCTTTCAACGTAAATTTTAACAAGCTCAGAGAAAGTAAAGCTCGATGTTTTTCAGTTTTAAGGAGTCAGGAGAAAAACATAAGTAAACTCCATAGTGTCTTTTTTCGTAAATTGAGTCCCTCAAGCTCGAAAAAGGGTAAAATAATGCAAGAGAGAACTCTATTGACCATGATTAGTGAGCATATACCTTTTTCGTAAATAGTATGTTCAGTCCGTAAAAGGGGTAAACTTATACAGAATAGACGGTTGTTCATTTACTTTTACAAGTTCGAATAATCAAGTACTCAACGGTTTTTTTGTTTTTAAGGAATTTGAAAAGTGTGTAAAGAGAACTCCTGGGTTTCACTTTTTTGTAAGTGTTAACGAGTTCGAAAAAGTGATAAAAATATACTCAATACCAAAATGATTCATTTTCCGTAAATAACTTGTGATCTACACACTTAAACTAAAAATAATTATCTCTACTAAAAAATAAAGTGAAAAAAAAAATTATAAATTTGGATTTTAAGGGTTAATAGGCAAATTATAATATTTTAATATGCCTAAAAAACTTATAAAACCCCAAAAAGTAAAAATTTTTTTACCATTTGTGTTTTTAACCTTTTGAGAGTGATAGAGGTCATTTTTACCATAAACTTCAGAGGCGGATTCCGAGAAAACCGTTGGATGAAATTGCGAGTCGTCTTTTTAAGGTAGATCATCTCTCTAAGATCTTAATTTTCATGTGTTTATTTATCATTTAATTGTAGATTTGGATTTTTTGGGGAGGGCTTTAAAAATGAAATTCACCCTCGATGTGCGCAGGACGCTGGACTATGATTGACTGAAACAAATACTATGATAGAGGCCACTTACCGTTTAACAAAATGATTGATGAAGTCCCCTTCAAATATTTTGACCATCTGCTCCTCGATGCTTTAGGATCTTCTTGTCGCTCCCCACAGCTTCTCCATGATGTCCTGAACGAGATTTGCATAGACAAAAACAAACAAGAGATCAAAACATCTAGTATATAACAGAAGAGATAAATGGACTAAATAACTCAACCATGTATCATAAACTAATCAATATGCAATCACAATCTATGTAGGTGATCAAGGAATCCTACAAATTATATCAACTAAGATGTAATTGAGAAAGAACAATTGCCTTTATATTAATAAAATGGAGAATAGCCTTACAACCATGTAGCCTTGATGTTGCAAGTCCCTTCCCACAATCTCCAACCCTCTCCTTGAATGAATAGCCTTCCAACCTTATTCCTACAACATAAGCCTACTTCCAATAGTCCTCCTCAATCCTCAGGCCTGGGTTAGCTTTATAGGCCAAGAGTGGGAAGTTTGGGATCCATTTTCCAAGGGATGAGATCCACTAATGGTGGGATAGGGATTCCACAAAGAGAGGGAGTTTCTCCATGATGGGAGGGATCAAGACTGAATAGGAAACCATTCGAAGCTTGTTGGTTGGGATAGATGCTACCAACAATTCTTCTAGACTTTACTTTTTATTTTTACATGTGTTAAGTCATGTTTGCAGGTCACAATGTAAGACAATGCATACTTATGCACAGTTCCTAATGGAATCCTCTACGTATGCGCATAAATTGACTAGGGAACTATGCAAGAAGCCAAAAACAAGGTTTTGTATCATGGGATCCAGGAATTCCACTTTCTTTGGGATAAATTGGATTCTAACCATGTAGAGGAATGCTTTGGGACAAATTTGTGGATAGCGAAAGATCCAAACCGATGGTCATTTGCTTAATGCGACAAAATGATGTGTAACACAAAGGAAATGGAAAAGGATTTGGAAAGACATGAGGCATTAATTGGCATTTTATTTATGAAAATAATGGAAAAATATGAGAAAAGGAATGTGAAAGTTCACAGGTTGCATGTGAGGAGAAAAATGAAGGAAAATAATGGAAAATTGAAGAAATTAGAGGCCTCATTAATAAAAAGGCTTATGAGGATTAGTTGGCAAGCTTTGGCGAGTATTATACTTTTGTTAGTTCAATTTTGGAGCTCTCATTCTATTCTCTCTCTCTCATACTCTTGGACACTTAGAGTTTCTTGGAGCACTCTTGGAGGAGTGTGACATACCTGGAATTTGGAGCAACAACGCAAAGGAAAAGCAGGAAAGTGCAAGAGGACATTAGGATCAACAACTACAATGGATTAGCTTGTTGAAAATATCAACAAGAAATGTTAAAAATAACATCAAGAAAAAAATCCTAATTTAATTTGTCCTTGAATTCAATTGTAATTCCACATCTCATGACAACTTGTAATAGCTAACTAAGTTAATTTGACTTATTTAGATCAATTAATTTGAGTTGAGGGTCTAACTAGAGTAATGTAGAGTGTCTCCTACAATTAGGAGCACTAGTTGAGTTTAATTTGAGTTGTAATTATTTAATTCGGTCTAACTGAGTTAAATTCAGTTAAACTAGTTCCAACTTATGGAGGAATTAGTGGGAGGTCTATTAGTGAGGTGTAACCTGCAGTGAGGTGTACCTTGTAGTAGTGGGGTGTAACTTACTTTAGTGGGGTGTAACCTACTATAGTGGCGTGTAACCTATGGTAGTGGGTGTAACCTGTGGTAATGGGGTGTAACTTGCAGTGATCAACTAGTAAACTAAAGATTCACTCATAATTAACTCATTCATGTTAGATCAGATAAATACCCAGTTGAGATTGGAGTTCAGGGACAATGTACTATTAGTTGTAAAATCATCTAAATTAAACTGATGGTGCATGCAGTCAGAGGAAGACCTATGAGGATTGCACAATTAATAATGATGAATTTCCCCATTAAATAGGGGCTAATTCCTTGAGGAACAACTCAAGGAATTAGGAGCTTGGAGGCTTGGAAATTTGCCTAGTATTGGCCAAAGGTAGTCAGTCAGGCAGAGGATAGAAAATACTTGTGCAGGTTGAGCAAAACATATTGTATTCATATAGATTCTTTGACTAATGCAAGATAAAAATAGCAGGGGTTTTTAGCTGTGGATTTCCCTTGGAAATCATTATGTTAATGTGTTGACTGGATTATTTCTCTTGTATGCTTCGTGATTTCACAATCGTTTAATTGTTTCCGCTGGTGAGTAGAGTAGATACAAGTCTATTGTTTTAGCAAATTACAATCAACAATTTGAATCTAGAAGGAATTTCTACATGGTATCATAGTTATATTTTTAGATATTTCTGCATAGTATTAGAGCTATATTTGTGGAAATTCCTACATGGTATTAGAGCTTAATTCACAATTGAAATTTCTACATGGTATCAGAGTTAGATTTGTAGAAATTTCTACACGATATCAAAGATAGATTTCTAGAAATTTCTATAGTATCAGAGCTGGGTTTGTAGAAATTTCTACATGGCATCGGAGCTTAAATCACTATAGAAGAGGAGAATATGAGTTTGTCTTTTCCAGGAGAAATCGAATTTGCAGTCTCATACTTCAGAGCCAGCAGGATGTCATTCTCCAGATTGAGACTCGAATATGCCCTTGAGGGTAGTTCAAACGATATTGCTTGGAATGATAGGATGGAGGTAGTGTTGGAAGACAACGAGCTTAAGGAATTCATAGAAAAATATATTCTTAAGCCAATTTATGCTCAGGATTTGGCAGAGTGGAGAAAGTGTGTGGTAAAGGCAAGAAGGATTATCCTAGAAGGAGTTCGAGATCATATTGTCTCGAACCTCCATGGTAAGGAGACTCCATTTGCAATGTGGAAGGCCTTGACAAACCTATTTCAAAATACCAGTGACCACAGGAAGCTGGAATTGAAGGACAAGCTAAGAAATATCAAGATGGAGAAGGGCGAAACTATAGCGATGTACTTGACCAAGTTCACCTAATGTTAGGATGAGCTTGGAAGTGTCAGTGTTACAATTATTGAAGATGATATAGTGAGCCTATCACTTCTATGCCTTCCCAAGAGCTGGCATAGCTACCATGACTCAGTTAATGGGAGGGAGAAGCTACCAAAGTGGGAGCGGTTGTGGTCTGACTTGGTACAAGAAGAGATTTGGCGGAACATCAGAGATGGGACCTCATCCAAAGAAGTGGAAGACGACTTTGCATTAGTCAAAAAAGAAAAGAAATCCAAGGGAAAGCAGTCCTAAGGTGAGGAGGGCGGAAAAAAGAAAGACTTGTCAAACATCAAGTGTTTTCATTATCATGAGTTTGGGCACTATGCCACGAAATGCCCACAAAAGAAAGTAGACAAAAAGGAGTCTGTAATAGAAGTAGCAGGTGAAGTTTTCGCTTCACAATTCGAACTTAGTTTCACCCTCATTGCATGCATGGGAAGCACTGTAATGGGAAACATGTGGTATCTCAACATCAATGCCTCATTCCATGTGAAGGGGAATAGAGATATCTTCAGTGGCTTGGAGGAGAAAGACCTCAAGCAGAACGCAGAGTTTTGAGATGATGGAAGGTCTAGTGCGACCAGTATTGGTATTGTTACTTTTTAGAGGACGTTTGGCTATCCTCTCAGACTCACAGGTATGATGTATGTTCCAGGACTAAAGAAGAATCTTGTTTCCATTGCGGTATTGGAATACCATGGCTATAATGTGATTTTTAGCAAAGGAAAGGTTTTCCTTAGACACATCATCATGAGACAAGTTAAAGAGATCGGTGTACGAGTCAAGAACCTGTATGCACTTGAGGTACAAGATGCATGCAAATCCTTGAGGAGAAAGGCAAAGTTTAGAGACTTAGTGGTTGAGAGGGAGCATGAATTACCTCTCAACATGTAGCCTCAGAGTAGCCTCAAAATCAGCCTCAACAAGTTGTGGAGTAGCCACAATTGGAGAAGCAGAGAGGAGGCTGAGTGGAGACATCCACTCAAAAAGAGACCTCCAGTAGTGCAAGATTTCGAGCTAAGTGGGTAGAGGGAGCACATGTAGCCATACCTCTAGGTGTGAGGTTGGGTGATATGAAACCTTAGTCCAAGAGTTTCAGAAATTTGGGCAGGATCCATTGAGGCGTTTTTTGTCTCATGGATCATCACCCTTGCTACAGGGACCCACAATACTTAGTAGCAAGAGGATCAATATCAATCAAATATTGAGGAGTGTAGAGCATTGTTGACAATAGAGCAGGAGGCTCAGTAGCACATCTAGCAACAAGATAGTTTTCCCAGTAGATAGTTGCATACACAGTTGATTCAATTTATTTTGTTTGGATGCTTTTTTTGGGTTGCAAATGTTGCAGTAGCAACAACAACAGTGACAAGAGTTGCATGCAGAAAATATCAAAGGTATTGGATTGAGATAGAGTTGGATTCCTTTCTTGTTGAGAGGGAGTGTTGAAAATAACAACAAGAAATGTTAAAAATAACATCAAGAAAAAAAATCCTAATTTAATATTTCTTTGAATTAAATTGGGAATTAAGTTGTATTTCCACATCTCATGACAACTTCTAATAGTTAACTAAGTTAACTTGACTTAGTTAGCTCAGTTAATTTGAGTTGAGGATCTAACTAGAGTCATGTAGAGTGTCTCCTACAATTAGGAGCACTAATTGAGTTTATTTTGAGTTGTAATTATTTAATTCAGTCTAATTAAGTTAAAGTCAGTTAAACTAGTTCCAACTAATGGAGGAATTAGTGGGAGGTCCAATAGTGGGGTGTAACCTGCAGTAGTGGGGTGTCACCCACAGTAGTGGGGTGTAACTTATTGTAGTGGGGTGTAACCTACTGTAGTGGGGTGTAACCTGCGGTAGTGTGGTGTAACCTATAATAGTGGGTTGTAACTTGCAATAGTGGGGTGTAACATGCAGTGATCAACCAGTAAACTGAAGATTCACTGATAATTAACTCATGCATGTCAGATCAAAGAAAGACCCAGTTGAGATTAGAGTTCAAGGACAGTGTACTATCAGTTGTAAAATCATCTAAATTAAACCGATGGTGCATGCAGTCAAAGGAATTCCTATGAGGGTTACACAATTCATAATTGAGGAATTTCCCCATTAAATAGGGGCTAATTCCTTGAGGAACATCACAAGGAATCAGGAGCTTGGAGGCTTGGAAATTTGGCTAAGTATTAGCCAAAAGTAGTCAGTCAGGCAGAGGATAGAAAATACTTGTGCAAGTTGAGCTCAAGGTTGAGAAAATTATATTGTATTCATCCAAATTCTTTGACTAATGCAATATACAGATAGCAGGGGTTTTTAGTTGTGTCTTTCCCTAGGAAATCACTATGTTAATGTGTTGATTGAATTCTTTCTCTTGTATTCTTCATGATTTCACGTTCGTTTAATTGTTTCCATTGATGAGTAGAGTAGATTCAAGTCTATTGTTTTATAAAATTACAATTAGCAGTTTGAATCTACAAGGAATTTCTACATTTATTTGCAGGTGTCGAGTTGCATGTATGGTTTCCTTGATAGTTTTGGCATGCATAGCACATGCATGTGGTTTCTTCATTATGAGTTTTCAATGGCATGGAGGATTGCCTGGATTGACAGTGGATTTTCCTAGCCTTTCCATTTCCCGGATAGCCATGGTGTTGTGGGTTTTACTTTTGTTTTCTGGTTGGTGTTGATGTTCCTTTGGTTGTGAGTTGAGTTATTACTTTCTGGAGCCTTGGTTGGACAAACATTTGGAGCCCCGTAACAACTTGGGTTGAGTTATTAGTCTTGGACCCTTGGTTGGACAAACGCTCTGGAGCCCTGTAACATCTTGGGTTGAGTTACTAGTCTTGGAGCCTTGGTTGGACAAACGCTTGGAAGCCCAACAACAACTATTGGTTGAGTTACTAGTCCTGGAGCCTTGGTTTGACAAACACTATGGCGCCCAACAAGAGTCATGGGTTGAGTTACTAGTCATGGAAGTCGAGTTGGAACTAAAATTCTCTGGAGCCCTGGACAACTTAGGCAGAGACCAATCTGGTGATGGTTAGTGATGTCCAACTGTGAGGTGGAATGATTGGTTGAGGGTTGAGGTGGTTTGGCCTCTGGAAGCTCTTAATGGTTTTGATTGATTTTATGAGATCCCACATTCATGCTTGGAATATGGCATGGGGGTGACTGGCTAAAAGACAGATTTGGTTCAACCTAGTCTACAGTCAGGTGGTTCGTGGAAGTCACATACCTGGTCAGCCTATGCAATCATCAATAAGATTTGTCTTTCTCCTTGGTATTTTATGGGTAAATATACTTGTTCATATGTGGTTTATATGGATATTATATCCTTGATATTTCTATTGGTTATATGTTAGTTATGAATGAGTTTTATGACAGTGGAAATGTATGGCTCTCATCATGTTTTAGTTAATCACTGAATGTACAAAGAATATATGGCCTAATAGATGATAATGCAGCTAATGTGAGAAGGCATCAATCCTTCTTGATGATTCTCAGATAGGTATGAGACCCCTATGCTCAGATCTGTTGTTAGGACCTATAGATTGCTTCTTTGTGACATGTTTGACAAAATGCCAGTCATGGCTAGTAGGGGTCCAGTCAAGTCCTTGTTCAAGTAATTGCATTTGTATCATTATTCTTCTATTATATTTCATTTTTGGAAGTGTCATGGAGTTTCGGGTAGTGAATTGAGCCCTGGGCCTAAAAAGTGGCATAAAATTCGGAGTTGCAGGCACAGAACTGCTTGGGAAAGTCCTCGGTCATAGACATACCCATGTTGTGGGAGTGAGTGGAGGGTCACAGTCACACTCATGCCCATGTCATGGGAGTGACTGGGGGATTAATGCAGTAAAAGGTTAGTTTGTCTAAGGGGTTGGTCACCTGGAAGGTTTGGATGGCTCCTGGAGGTTATACAGTATCTCTGGAAGGTCTGTGTAGTGTGTTCTGTCGATTCCACTTCCTTAACTGACACATGGGGAGTTGAATCATATCATAGTTGATGGCGAGAGTGTAGGCGTTAGGGTCAAATTCCCCAATCTGTCAGCAAGTTCTTCTATGCTTTGGTTAATTTCCTTTTCCTCTGGACTGAGCGCATCAGTCATTAAGCTGATGGTTCATTCCAAAAATCCCAATATCATGCTTTACTAATTAACCTTGGCTCTCGGTGACGCTTAAAAGCGATATCCCTTTTGGTGGATTTACAAATACCATATATGTACCCACTTATTTATATGCCCACGCAACATATAATGGAATTACGATAGGCAAAGACTCGCATATCGTGGACTGACGGCCATATATATATATCCTCTGCTCTCTATACTACTTTCGGTCGGTATACATGTATACGTCGCTTCATATATATCTGCACTTCAATTGAGTTGGCCGATGTATAATCAAATCTCCGTCGCTTTATATATTCCCGCACTTAAATTGGGTTTGGCCGATGTATAACTAAATCGGCGATCGCTCAACAATGGTCTTCTCCCCCCGGACCCGATACACCTATAATCAATGGTTAAGACTTCGCCAGTTCCGCTTTCGGTAGTTGATACAATTGACAACTTTGCTGTCTCTGCGATGACGGACTCCGCGATATATATCGATTCCAGTTTATATCATTTCGGTTCCAAATTTATTATTCAACTGGACTCAACGATATATATTTACAGTTTATAAGGGTTCGTTCTCAAATCCGGAACTCGCTCTTGACCACACTATATCTCTGCTCGGACGGAAGGCTTATTGAACCGCATACAACCAACGAACAGTGAAATAAAACCCCTTTCGATGCTGATATGGTCTTGCCCGATATGGGTCTGCGCCTTCGGCTATGAATTCTCAACAGCGCCTCCGCTACTTAATGAAAACTACAAGCGTTCTTGCTATACCAAGAAGATATATACGCCACAGTGAAATAAGAATCAAAGCAGTATAGCTATGAGTGAAAAGAAAGGAACCTTCATTGATTAATAGACAAATTTAAGTGAGGAATCAGAATCATTCAACAATATTAAGGCACCATAAAAATAAATTATGCAAGCAATTTACAGAGTCATTAAATAAGAGACATCGAGAGAACAAAAATTCCCAAAGTAAAACTAAGGCACTTGCCCCTCTCCTCTGTCTCTTGAGGGCTTCGCTGCCTCTTTATTTATAATCAAGGATAAGCCTTTTCGGTCCTTATCTGATACAAAGAAAAGCATGTTTTACAGATTGATTTAAAGCTTAAAATCTTTACTACAGCTTAGCATAAATAGCATGTTTTGTTTCCCTACTTTATCCTATTTTAACTAAAAAAACATGGAAATTGCAGGCTAAAGGACCCCACTCCCTTGCCTGTAGATTTTTTTGGATTTTTTGGAATAATTTGGGAGATTTTCCTCCTCTGAGTCCTATGCTCCCGCATTCAGGCTCCCAAGGTAGAAAAATTTCATGATCTCCTGATCATGTGTTCAAATCTATGTTTCCCTGGATCCCATATCTTGTGCTGCCAATTTCCACTTGTCACTGCTTCTGTTTGTTGTTCTTCTCCAGGTCTCCACACTTTATGCTGCATCACTGCACTGACTAAGCCTTCATAATCTACAACTATCTTTCTTTTGCTGCTTCTCCTTTTTTTTACTGCTGTTGACCTCTTCTGGGATACTGTCATCATTAGTTTTCTGATGCTTTCAATCTCTTGGTCCAATAAATCTCCCAGCTGTTGATTTCTTGCTGTCTGCTGAATTAAGATAACTTGCTCAGGTTTTACTTTCTCTATCTGTACTGTCACTTGCTGACTTCTTGCTTCTATGCTAACCTCTGTTCTGACTGCCACCCGATCATCCACACCCTCTTGTCTTCTGGAACAGAGAACTTCTTTTCCTTTCATTTGACTGCTCAACTCAGTTAAATGTTCCTCAGCACCGACGATAATACCTGCATTCACAAAAAAATTTTAAAATAAAAACCATAAGGCTTCAGTGTCTCTTCTGTTGTTGTCTCAACTGTCACCATAACTGCTCTAACTGTCACTATAGATGTTGCTGCCATTGATGTTGCTATCACTGCTGCCATAGATGTTGCTGCCGCTGCTGCCATAGATGTTGCTGCCACTGCCACCATGGATGTTGCTTCCTCCCAAACTTCCTGACCCTCTGCAACATTCTTTGGCTCACCACCTTCTTCTTCCTCTTCGAAAATCTTCAGTAATTGTCCACCATCATCTTGATTGATTTTATTAATCAAACCAAGTCCTTCAAACATTGTAACCTCATTTTCTAACATTGTAGCAGCTCCAAAATTCTGCATACCAGTCTTCTCTTGGCTATTTAGGCAAGCTAACTCTTTATTTCCACCCATAGAAACAAGTTTCTGCATATGAGACATGACTGTCTTATCTTCTTTTTGCAACAATTCTTCTTCCCTCAATGCAATTCCAAGTGATGGATTGTCTTCTTCCTCACCTGCACTCACAAAATACTTGCTAAAATTAAAAACATAAGGCTGCTGTGCCTTATCTCCTTTTGGCAATAATTCAATTTGCTGCTCTGTTTTCTCCTTCTCCTCTGTCAGCATATCAGCATGCTGATTCGAATTCTTAGCAAAATTCATAAGACTATCCATTAATCTTTCTTCCACACCCTCTGTTCTAATGATGTCTTCTTGCTCTTGTCCACTGTACTGGACTCTTTCATTTGTAATCTCCCTGTCATACCTTGGATTCTCCAACAAGTATTCCAACAACGCAATTTCTCTATGGCGTTGTTGCAGCATTTCCTCATCACTTATAGTCCCTGCATTCACACACAAACTGTCAGTTTGAAAATCACAGAGTTCAACAGTCTCAACTGTTGCTTCACTTATCCGTGCTACAGACTGATCTACTTCTTCTGCATCCATAAGAACTTCCTCTTGTGCTGTAGCAGCTTCACAAGATTGCACATCTTCTTCAGCCCCTGTAGCCACATCAAAAGTATCAGCTACATTATCCAGCTGGTCTGGATTTATCCAATAACTCAAGAAATCATCAATGATCTCCTCTTCACGACTCAACGGTATACTTATCATCTGTTCAAGGTATTCCTTTTTTCCAAGTAACAGGGTTTTTGAATTAGTCTTCTGTCCCGACTCATCTTCTTCTTGCAGGGGCAACAATGTATGATTGACACCATCCTTTCCAAACTTGTAGGTGTTTCTCTTCTCGTCATGTATGGCTCCTTTGTCATATTGCCAAGGCCTCCCAAGCAATATGTGACACACGTCCATAGGCATCACATCACAAACAATTTTATCCTTGTACTTGCCCACTTGAAATTCCACTTCACACTGTTCACTTACCAACAGTTGATGTCCCTTTTGTAACCATGACACCTTATAAGGTGTTGGATGCTTCATTGTCTTCAGCTTCAATTTCTCCACTACTTCTGTAGAGACCAAATTATCAGTGCTGCCACTATCAATGATCATCTGGAAGCATTTCCCTTGGACTTTGCACACTGTCCTGAATAAAGTTTTCCTTTGTGGCGGTTCAGCAGCCACCTCCTTCACTGGCTTAAGTAAGACTTTATTAATCACCAGAGATTCCCCTCTTTCTGGTGAATTTTCTTCTTCTGCGACTGCTACCACTGGCATCTCTCCCTCAGCTGGAGCAACAATTGCATTCCTCTGCTTTATGTCTGCATTCTCTGGGCACTCAAAAGCTCTATGTCCCAACTTGTTACATCTGTAACATCTTATTTCTCTGCCTCCTCTTCCTCTAGAAAAACTCCCTCTGCCTCTTGCATCACCTCCTATGGGTGCATGCTGGGTTGAGCTACTGCTAGCTCCTTCTTCAGGTGCTGTAGATCCTCCTCTACTACCTTGGCTTCCTTTCCCTCTGAAAGTCTCTCTCCCTCTGGCAGACTGCTTCCTCATGAGTTTTTCCTCAGCTTTCAGCGCTATCCGATAAGCTTCCTCTACTGTTTTAGGAGACAGCAGATTTATCTCATCCTGAATGTCCATCCTGAGGCCATTCAGATATCTAGCCACCTTCTCATCTGTGTCTTGAGCTTCTCCAGCTCTTATGCTTACTTTATAAAACTCGTCTGTATACTCTTTTACTGTTAAAGCTCTCTGTTTAAGATTTTGCATTTGTCTAAACAACGTTTGTTGATAATTACTTGGCAAAAAATTACCTCTTAACTTTGCTACCATTCGGCTCCAGTTCTTGATTGGCTGCTTACCAAGTCTCTTCCTTTCCGCCTGCACACCATCCCACCAGAGTGCTGCATGGCCTTTTAACTTGGTGACAACAAACTTTACTTTCTTCTCATCCTCTGTTTCCTCGTAATCGAAGAATTTCTCCATGCTGTTGATCCAGTCGATCAATTCTTCTGGATTCAATCCTCCTTGATACACTGGTACTAATTGGTTCCATGGCCTGGCTGTAGATTTTAACACTGACTGAAAGAATCTCATCTCAGGAGTAACCTGTACAGCTTCCTCCTCTTCAGCAGCTTCAATTTCGGGCTCACTGACATCTCCATCATCTATATTTCTATCCGAAGTTAATGCATCCACTCTAGCTCGCAGCTCTTCTACGGTTGCCATTAGTTCAGCATTTGCAGCAGGTCGTCCTCTTCCACCACATCCTCGTCCTCTTCCAACTCTGAAAGCCATCCTTCTCCTGCTCCTGAGATTCAATTCAATGTCAGTGGATGGCTCTGATACCACTAATGATGGCGAGAGTGCAGGCGTTAGGGTCAAATTCCCCAATCTGTCAGCAAGTTCTTCTATGCTTTGGTTAATTTCCTTTTCCTCTGGACTGAGCGCATCAGTCATTAAGCTGATGGTTCATTTCAAAAATCCCAATATCATGCTTTACTAATTAACCTTGGCTCTCGGTGACGCTTAAAAGCGATATCCCTTTTGGTGGATTTACAAATACCATATATGTACCCACTTATTTATATGCCCACGCAAAATATAATGGAATTACGACAGGCAAAGACTCACATATCGTGGACTGACGGCCATATATATATATCCTCTGCTCTCTATACTACTTTCGGTCGGTATACATGTATACGTCGCTTCATATATATCTGCACTTCAATTGAGTTGGCCGATGTATAATCAAATCTCCGTCGCTTTATATATTCCCGCACTTAAATTGGGTTTGGCCGATGTATAACTAAATCGGCGATCGCTCAACAATGGTCTTCTCCCCTCGGACCCGATACACCTATAATCAATGGTTAAGACTTCGCCAGTTCCGCTTTCGGCAGTTGATACAATTGACAACTTTGCTGTCTCTGCGATGACGGACTCCGCGATATATATCGACTCCAGTTTATATCATTTCAGTTCCAAATTTATTATTCAACTGGACTCAACGATATATATTTACAGTTTATAAGGGTTCGCTCTCAAATCCGGAACTCGCTCTTGACCACACTATATCTCTGTTCGGACGGAAGGCTTATTGAACCGCATACAACCAACGAACAGGGAAATAAAACCCCTTTCGATGCTGATATGGTCTTGCCCGATATGGGTCTGCGCCTTCGGCTATGAATTCTCAACAGCGCCTCCGCTACTTAATGAAAACTACAAGCGTTCTTGCTATACCAAGAAGATATATACGCCACAGTGAAATAAGAATCAAAGCAGTATAGCTATGAGTGAAAGGAAAGGAACCTTCATTGATTAATAGACAGTATTATAGCGTGAGGAATCAGAATCATTCAACAATATTAAGGCGCCATAAAAATAAATTATGCAAGCAATTTACAGAGTCATTAAATAAGAGACATCGAGAGAACAAAAATTCCCAAAGTAAAACTAAGGCACTCGCCCCTCTCCTATGTCTCTTGAGGGCTTCGCTGCCTCTTTATTTATAATCAAGGATAAGCCTTTTCGGTCCTTATCGATACAAAGAAAAGCATGTTTTACAGATTGATTTAAAGCTTAAAAGCTTTACTACAGCTTAGCATAAATAGCATGTTTTGTTTCCCTACTTTATCCTATTTTAACTAAAAAAACATGGAAATTGCAGGCTAAAGGACCCCACTCCCTTGCCTGTAGATTTTTTTGGATTTTTTGGAATAATTTGGGAGATTTTCCTCCTCTGAGTCCTATGCTCCCGCATCAATAGTAACTCTTCATCACATGTTTACCCCGATTGGTTGGTTACTTGGGTAAATGTGGGAGGAGGTGTTACAGAAACTATATTAGAAGGCAACAAAGCATGTGTTGAGATACTTCAGAGGCACTACTCAGTTTGATGTTTGGTATAAATAGACATAGGGAGTGATGCTACAATTATTCACAAATGCAGATTGGGCGGGGAGTCCATCATACAGGAAGAGCACTTTAGGAGGAATTTTCAGTGTTGGGTCTGTTAGCGCTTGAAATTTCACCTCAGGCTGAGAAAGGTAAACTTCAAGGCAACATCAAACCACTTAGCCTCGTAGCTAGCCCTACGGGGCAGGAGAGGGCTCTCTCCGGTCTATCTCGGTAAAGGTCTTCAACGGGCGAGACAACCAATGAGGAAACACTGATTTTAGGCTAGAAACTGATAAAAAAGGTTTAATTTGGGATTTTTACAATTTTTTTACAAAAATTTGAGAAAATGACCTTGGGCTTTAAAAACAGGGTTTTTAAATCCAAGGTAAAAATTAACTGTACAAGATGAAATCTTTTGAAGAAAAGAAATACTTTGATAGTCATCCCTCTGGCCTGCTAGTTATTTATTGACTTTTAAAGACATGACCTTGAAGATAAATTGGACCTAAACCCTAGACCTAGGACTTTTGACCTCAAGACAAGACAAGTAACCTTGAAAGAGTTTATTGACTGAAACAACTTGATCCAACAGTGCCAAGAGGGGAATAAAGACACCAGCTCCTCCATCAGGGTTATGGCATGCCTAATGGAATGCAATGAGATGACACTGATGAGACACCTACTTATGCAAATGCAAAGAGCTTTGATCGCTGATGGAGGGCTACTAGACCGACTCTAACATTAGCTCCAATGGGGATGGTAGCTCCTTGGAGGTACCAAGAACCTTAGACCTCTGGGAGAGCAGACCAGTGCCTTATAATCATTGGGCAATGGAGTCATTGTTTACACATGCGACCGAAATTGGGACAACTTTTATTGACTTTGCTGACTGAAAATTGGACTAACTTTGACACAAACTAACTCAACTTTGTACAGAAAATTGACTGATAAAAACAACATGAAAAACTCACACCAACTAATCTCCATCTTCAGAATTATATCCTTCATCGCGGGCCCCAGACTAAAGATGAAAGATCAGTTCACACTTGCAGAGGAATAAAAGTAAAATGGTAATTACAATGATAATGACTAGAGCAGAAAATGCTCAGACATGATATCTTTTGAGCAGCCGGCCATTGACCGACCCTCCAAGACAATCATCACCGTTCATTTCTTTGAGAAGAAAGGCATTTGGACCACGGTATGCTGCAATTTTGTAAGGACCTTTCCATAAATTATCAAACTTTCCATGTTTCCCTTTGTCTTCATTTCGGGCATCCCACCTCAAAACAACATCATCTATCTGGAAATCATCCGGCTTTGCTTTTCTGTCATAGATTTTCTTTATGCACTCTTGCAACTTAAGAGTATTTTGAAGAACCTCCTCTCGAGTCTGCTGTAAATGAATCATTTGACTAATCCGCCTTTGCATTGGATCCTCCTCGCCACTAGTTTCTTGAAGCAACTTTGCTACCGGAATACTAAGTGAAGTAGGAAACACCGCATCTGTCCTGTAAACTAGTTCAAAGGGTGACATACCAATTGACTTTTTCTGACTTACACGATCAGCCCATAATGCATTTACTAACTGTTTGTGCCAGCTCTTCTTATTGTTTTCCAACAACTTCTTTATGATGTTTACCAAAGATTTATTCGAAGATTCAGCCAGCCCATTTCCTTGCGGATGATAGGCGGTTGAATGCCCCAAGCTGATGTTATATTTGTAGCAAAAGTCAACCATCTTCTTTGATTTAAACGCTGCTGCATTATTTGTGATCAACTTATGTGGACAGCCGAAACGTGACAATATGTTATTTTCAAGGAAAGAAATAATTACCAAGTTCGTGGCCTGCCGGGTGGGAATGGCTTCAATCCATTTCGTAAAGTAATCGGTGGCTGTCAATATCCATCGATGCTGCCCGGAAGATGCTGGATGAATTTCGCCGATGAAATCTAAGCCCCACTGCTGAAACGGTGCACTGACTTCAATGGGCTTGAGAGGCAAGGGCTGTAATTTCTGCTTTCCTTGAAAAATTTGACATTCATGACAACTCTTGACTGCTTTATATACATCTGAAAACAACGAAGGCCAATAGAAACCTGCCCTTAAGATCTTGTTTTCCGTGGTCTTCCAAAACAAGTGACCCCCGCAGTCACCTTTGTGAAAATCCTCTACAGCTCTCTTAGCTTCCTCCTCGACTAAACAATTCAGCAATATGCCACCGGGGTCTTTCCAATATAGTGCAGATTTAATGATGCAAAATTTGGCAACCTTTAACTTCAATGTCCTAGCTTTGTTTCGAGGCATCCCGGGAGGTGAAGACAAATTTTGAAGCACATATATAATATCAGCATACCAAGGAGAAGAAATAAAGATATCAGATACCTGTAGCGCTGATTTTTCTTCATCTTCGTCGGACAAGGCAGCAATCAAATTAATGTCTAGGACATGGAGATTTGTTTCAGCCATCAATTTAGCGAGACCTTGGCCCTTGATCAGCTTGGTAGGCTTGATTTCCACATCATACTCCAATAGTGCAGCAATCCACTTACCCCGCTTTCCTTCCGGTTCCGCTTGTACCAAAACATCTTTAACAGCCGCATTAGGAACATATGCCAAAATGTGAGAATTTAGTATGTACACACGGAAATCTTTCAAGGCTTTTACCAACGCCAATGCTTGTTTTTCAATGATATTATACTTCAGCGCTCCTTCCCTTATAATACGACTGAAAAAAGCAATATGCTTCTCAACTCCATCTCTCTTTTGCATCAGCACAGCTGCCAATGTATGCTCAGAAGCAAATGAAAATAAAATAAAATCTTGTGTATAATCCGGGCTGATTAAAGTTGGGGCTGAGGATAAAATTAACTTTACCAAATTAAAAGACTTTACCGCCTCTTCGGTCCACTTGAGCTGGCTGTCCTTTTTAAGCATGTTAGTGATTTCTCTAAGGTGCTCGACAAGATTCGGAATAAAGTGGCGCAGAAAATTCAACTTGCCATTGAAGGACTGGATCTCTTTCTTGTTTCGGGGCTGCTCTAACTGCTGAATGGCTTCCACACGTGCAGGATCTATACGAATGCCATCTTTGGAAATGATGTGGCCCAACAACTTGCCCTCACTCATGGCGAAAAGGCTCTTCTTTGGATTCAATGAGATACCATATTTTCTGCACTTTTGAAACACCATTGTCAAATGATACAAATGTTCTTCATCAGATTTAGAAAACACAGTTAAATCATCAAGATAAATGACCAAAAAGACATCCTTCTCATTAGCAAAGGCCATGTCCATCGCCCGCTGAAAGGTGGCACCTGCATTTTTCAATCCAAATGGCATCTTGGCATAATGAAATGTTCCCCATGGAGTAGTGAATGCAGTCTTGTCGCGGTCATCCTCATGCACCAAAATTTGATTGTACCCGGAATAACCATCAAGTAGTGACATCCTTGATGCCCCAACTACCCGCTGCAATATATGGTCCATTTTGGGCAATGGATAATTGTCCTTTAGCGACACCTTGTTCAAATTTCTAAAGTCTATACACAAGCGGATCTCACCAGTTTTCTTTCTCACGGGCACCAAGTTGGAAATCCAATCGGAAAATCTGATTGGCACTATAATTCCAGACTTGTACAACCTGTTAACTTCCTTCTCGATCAATGGCAGCAACTTAGGATTAATTCTTCTCAACTTTTGTCGGAAAGGGTTTTGATTTGGCTTTATGGGAATGGTATGCTGAATGATACTTGTGTCATAAGTTTTCAAATCTGAATAATCCCATGCAAAAACATTAGAAAATGAAGACAACAATCTGATATACTCTTTCTTTACCTTTGGCGACAATGCTTTCGATAGTTTCACCATCTTTGGATTTTCAGCTGTTCCAAGATTCACTTCTTCGACACCTTCTTCCGTTGGCCTCAAGGTTGGTTTGCGAGCCACATCATCTTGATCGAACAACTCTTCCAAAGGAATTAATCCTTTAGGAATGAAATTGTCTTTAAGCTGCAATACATCCATTTGATTTACTTCCTCAGGTTCTGTATCTATGGAAATGTCTTTGAACTCACCTTCAACTTGCAGAAAATCCTTGATTTCTTCATCATCTTGGAAAACTTGCCAACATCTTTGATTGTCTGGGAATGTAGGACGGTGTTTCACATAAATCTCAAACTTATTGTTGGAATTCATGGGGATTTTTAGATTACTTGCTGCCTTAGCCAATGCATCCGCAACACCATTTTGGATACGGGGCACACATGTCAAAGTATGTTCAGAAAACAGCTTTAAGATATCTAGGACAGCATTTCGATATGCTCACATACGAGGATGCTTGGCCTGAAACTCACCTTTCACTTGCTTTATAACCAGCTCGGAGTCGCCATATACTGCTATCTTCTTTGCCTTCAATTTCCGAAGAATTTTCAGGCCAGCAATGAGAGCCTCATATTCCGCCTCATTGTTTGAACAATCAAATGCCAATTTGTAAGAGCATACTCGTACCTTGCTTGGGACTTTGTTTCGGACAGAAAATGGACTTCGAATCCACACACCTATACCAGCACCATCGCTGCCCACAGCGCCATCAAAATCCATGGTCCAAAGACCATCCTCATCATCTTCTAAATGTTGAAATTGTGATGTCTCTGCATTTTCTGTTTGCTGCCCTTTCATTTCAGCTGTTGGCTCCATGACAACGGTCCTTTCTTCACTTTCTTTTCTCAAAATTTCTCTAAAATTTTCTGTAATGTTTGGTATATCTTCTGCTTGAACCAACTGACTATCTATCTCATTAAAATTATCAGCAAACAAAACAAACGATTCCAAATCTGTATGTACATAATTTACAGGATGATTAACTGGCTTTTCCTTACTAGTGATCATGTATTTCATCTTTTGCTCCCTATATAACTTCCTCATCTGACCAAAGACCGGGATTGTAGCATAAGAAAAATCAAGCTAAAGTGTACCTTTGAGCTTGGCTCCCCAAGATCTCGAAAGCAACATGCCGAACCGCGGAGGAATATCCGCCATCACCACATCCATCAAAATATTCCTTGCTAGGATTTGATCTAGGCTCACCACCAAGTCCTTGATCAAACCAATACATTTTACCCGGCTGGAATCAAATGAATACAAATCATGATATTTCCTTGTGATGTCTAGTCCCAGCTTTTCCATAATTGCTTTTGGCATCAAATTATGCGAAGCTCCCGAGTCAAACATGGCATTATGTAAAACATACTCATGCAATCGCAAACTGATATAGAATGGAGGAACACCACTTTCGGGAGACTCACCATTTAAAGCAGGCCCAAAAATCAATTCCGGCTGATCATCTTCTACATTCACCGTGTCTAGCATTGGATCAAAATTCAACATCTTGGAAATTTGGCCTCGGTAAGTGCTGTTCTTCATGATTTCTGTCAAAGGAATGGACACTTTCAACTTTGAAATTTCATTCTCCAAACTGAAAGCTGTAACCTTCTCACCTTCTTTAACCGGAACTTCTCTTTTTTCCACTTTATCTCTCGGTGTACTTGCTGGCTGATCTAACTTGTTTGCTGATGATGATTGACTTGCTGAAGGATCAATTATGTCTTTTCCTTTTGTCCGTGGGGAAGCTGAATCATTCTTTGCTGAAGTATCTTTCCTTTTCTGAATGGGATTTATGGGAACAACCCGGTTTCTTAATTGCCTCTGCTGAGCGGACAAAGCATTGAGATATCCTCTTTGGTATTCCTCTGATTCTTCCTCAAGTACTGCCTCATTTGATAAGATATAATGCTCATCCTGATGTAGAACTGAATTTCTCACAAATTCTTCTTCTTCTGTAATATAGGTAGGCAGATCACTAGGAGTGAAAAAGTGATTTTCCTCTCCCACGGTATCACCTTCATCCTCTGATTCTTGGCTAACAAAATTCTGCTGAAAAGGAGGTTTAATTTGCTGCTGAACTGCTGCCTCTTGTGCTCTTGTTTCACGCTGTTTGATTCTATATTGCGGCTGCTGCGGACCTCAGAAATTAGGATTACGGATCTACGGTTCCGGCTTGCTGAGATGAGTATGTTCAAGTGCTCTTTCAATCTTTTCAACCTTACGGAGGAGCTGATCTGATGTAGAAGCTTCTTCTTTGATTGTGACTCGCTTTTCCGCCTTCATCCTCGCTCTTTTATCATTCAAATTCGCTTCAACACTAACAGCAATTTTCTGCATATCCTCCAACGTAGGCGGATCTCTATCTCGCAATGAATAAGCCATCTCCGGATCAAAGCCATCCGGGAATTTGAGGAGCGCTGATTTTCTTGACGGTCTCAAATCATCAGGAATAGCATTGTACACTGTATTGAATCTGATTATGTAATCTTGAACGGACTCACCATGATTACGCTTGAGGTTGTTGTATTCGGCATTAATCTGAAGCGGATCCTTTCTGATTTCCCATTGATCTAAAAACTGCCTTTGAAGTGCCTCTAAGGTAGCGATGCTCCGGGCTGTCAAACCTCTGAACCACTTTCTTACTTCGCCATCAAATGTTTGTACAAACAAACGCATAGTTACATCCTCTTCATCTATCTCATATAGATCAAAGAAAGTCGTCATTTTGTCTATATGTTGCTGAGCAGAGATACTCTGTGGAGTGCCATCAAACATGGGAATTTTACTCTGATAATCGGCTGGCATATCATGCAGATTTTGGGGAAGAGCAAGAGGAGAAAATCGGGCAGCCATTGCTTTAGATAGATTAGGTCTAGGAGTAGCAGGTGGAGTGAGTGTAGCTGTAGTATGAGGAGTATGAGGAAGAGAAGTGGTATGGGATGTAGAGGGCGAACCAACTGTAGATTCCGGATAAGTGATTATAGGAGAAACAGAAATAAAAGGAGGATTGGACTGCTCATGCGCCGTGATAGTGGATCCGATATGAACAGATATAGTTTCAACGAACTCAGCAAGATTTGTAGCATGAATATCTGACTGAAGAGATCTTAGGATGAAATTGTCAAACAATTTATTGTGTCTCTCAATTTCAAGGGCAGCTGCAAAATCAGGGTTGGGAACTAGAGAATCAAGTGCACTTTTAGATTTAGTTTTGAACAAGGACAACTCAAAACTCACGTCAAAATCAATGTCTTCAAGATACTCAAAAACAGCAGGACATGAATGAGATTTGAATATATGACCAGAATCTGAATCTAGTTTGGATATCAAGGAACAAATAGCCAATCAGCCTGTGAAAACTCTTAACCAATCATCCAAAGGTTTAGAGTTTACAAATATACTGGGGTGAAATACAATCGAGGTGGCTGTATTCACAAGCTCACGGAGATTGACTGAAGCAGTGTTTATCTACTTCCACTAATGCAAAGCAAAAGCGTTTCGAAGGCTACCTGGCATAACTTCAGGCTCCGTCTAAGACTTATGAAACCAACACATCAATCAACAAACAATTTGTTCTCCCCAGTATGGTCGCCAATATGTTAGCGCTTGAAATTTCACCTCAGGCCGAGAAAGGTAAACTTCAAGGCAACATCAAACCACTTAACCTCGTAGCTAGCCCTACGGGGCAGGAGAGGGCTCTCTCCGGTCTATCTCGGTAAAGGTCTTCAACGGGCAAGACAACCAATGAGGAAACACTGATTTTAGGCTAGTAAACTGATAAAAAAGGTTTAATTTGGGATTTTTACAATTTTTTTACAAAAATATGAGAAAATGACCTTGGGCTTTAAAAACAGGGTTTTTAAATCCAAGGTAAAAATTAACTGTACAAGATGAAATCTTTTGAAGAAAAGAAATACTTTGATAGTCATCCCTCTGGCCTGCTGGGCATTTATTGACTTTTAAAGACATGACCTTGAGGATAAATTGGACCTAAACCCTAGACCTAGGACTTTTGACCTCAAGACAAGACAAGTAACCTTGAAAGAGTTTATTGACTGAAACAACTTGATCCAGCAGTGCCAAGAGGGGAATAAAGACACCAGCTCCTCCATCAGGGTTATGGCATGCCTAATGGAATGCAATGAGATGACACTGATGAGACACCTACTTATGCAAATGCAAAGAGCTTTGATCGCTGATGGAGGGCTACTAGACCGACTCTAACAGGGTCAACAACAGTTTCTTAGTACATCAAGAAGTAGATATCTATGGCACTCAACTCAGCAGAAGTAGAGTACAAAGCTACAAGTCAAGCAGCATGTGAGGCTATTTGGATGATAAAGATTCTTGTTGGGTTATTTGGTCAAAAGATGGATCCTACTGTGATTTAATGTGATAATCAGAGTTGTATCAAAATCTCTGAGAATCCTGTATTTCATGTTCGATCCAAGCATATCGACATCTGGTATCACCATCTATAAGATTGTGTGCAGAGGCGGACTATGTCGATGCAGTACATTATGAAAGAGGAACAAGATGCATATATTTTGACATAGGCTTTGTCAAGAGGAAAATTCGAGTTCCATAGAAACATTTGATAATCCCTTTCTTGCTAAGAGGGAATGTTGAAAATGCAACAAAAATAATCTAGTTTTGACTTAACCTTGGTCAAATTAGATTAAAATTAAAATTTCTATTTCAATAGAATACTTGGAGGTAGTTAACTGAGGTGACATGGCTCTTGTCACTCAGTTAACTCAGTAAATTCGAGTTGGAGACTCTTGAGTTCAATTTTACATGATTGATTGCTAATTTGTAGCAATCTTTTTCATTTAATTTGAGTTATTGTCATTTTAACTAGTTCAAACTCTCAGAAGAACTAATGGAGGTCAAGTTGTGGATGTGTAACTTCATCCACACTCAGTGATCAACCAGTTAATCAATCAATCAACCCAAAATAATTGTTACATGAAAAGAATTCGAGTTACCCAATTGAGATGGAGATTCCAAGGTAGTGTACTATCAGTTATAGCATATTCCCATGTGTACAGGTGGTGCATGCAGTCAGAGATTGACCTAAGGCTATTGTGTAATTCCTTGGCGTTGAATTCCTAAAAAATAGGGGCAATTTCCTAAGGGAACAACAAAAGGAAATAGGAGCTTGGGAAGGATTGAAATTGGCTAAGTATTGGGCCAGGTTCAGTTAGTCAGGTAGAGGGATAGACTATACACTTGTAGGGTGTGCTCAAGCTTGAGCAAGCATTGTATTTGTTCTCTATTCTCTGATTAATGCAATACATATAATAAGGGGTTTTGAGCAATTGCTTTCCCCTAGATAAATCTTTATGCATGAGTGATGTTTCCTTTTGTGTGTCAATGATTCTTGTTTTAGATGGTGAATTAACTTTTGCAGAAGAGTAGATTAGCTTCAAGTCTTGCGAGTTAGTAAATTTCATGAGCAATATTGAATCTACACATTAAGTTCGACAAGAACAGAGTAAAATAGAGTGTCACGCTAACAATTAATTTCTCAGAGCTCGCTCGGTCCTTCGCTGACGTGGAATCTGTCAACGCTTTGATTTTGACATTAAAAAAAATTAAATTTTACAATTGGTGTTGATACTCCAACTATCAGTGCTTTTTATTCAACAAATTAAAAAATTTGCATTGATAATCTATCTGTCGGTGCCTTTATTCAACATTTTACAATTAACGTTGTCAATGCAACTGTCAATGCCCTAAAAAATTTCAAATAATAAAAAATTACAATGTTGAATTTATAACTATGAAGCGAAATGAGATAACACTGCTTAATCTATGGAAGAGGTACATAGTATACTATTTTTGGATAAACTACATGTTTTAGGATAACTATACATAGTCATATCAATGAGACTTGAACCTAGGTGTGGAGGTTATCATTAAATCTTCCCAACCACTTGGAATATACTCGAAAGGTTTTAGTTTATATATATATCTATAAACACATAGTACTAATAGTGAGGTTCTCGATAATATGAAGGATGAGTTAGTTTTTCTAACTTGTTCAAAGATTGGAATGGGCGTAGGTGTTTATGTTTTGTGGGTTAAGGATTTCTACCTTGCTCTAGCAACAACTCAATTTGAATGAGGAGAGATTGAGAGTCTTAGAAGAATCAAATTAATAACACAAATTCCATAGCCACCGTTAAATTCAAGTAACCTCCCTATCAATCTATTTGACAGTTCCGATCCCTAGACAAAGCTGCAATTTGACTAAGTTACTCCTAAATTAATGATGGCAGAGTAACTAAATGTGGATTATGAAAGTTAATGCCCAACTTGATGTGTTCAGGTTTTAGTTAATTCATGGCCACATTGATCGTTCCAAGTGTTAGCGAGAGTGACCTTTAACTAAATAAAATTTGGAAATTCAAAATCTTTTTGGAAACAAAGGGGATCTTTTTTATTTCCACCCTAGCTAAAAGAAAGTTTTCTATTGGAATCCGGGCATTTCAAATTGCACTATGTTGGTGTTGATTACCTTTCAATGTTAAATTCAGGTTATAATTTGACTAGATCAAACACAGTGAATACTCTTTTTGAGTACCGGAAAAACACTTCAAAGAAATTTAGTGAACTGAATTTATGTATTTAGTCCGAAACATTGACCTCTGTAAAATGTTAAATAATTATCAATAGTGCCAGGTGTTAGGTGCGGATGAGGTTGTAACAATTTTGAAATAAATAATTATCGATGGTGCCAGGTGCGGATGAGGGTGTAACAATTTTGAAATATGCACGAGGCCGATGTCTTTCATACATTTCACCAAACACCTAAATCGTTGAAAACAAGGATGTGGACACCCATTACAAATCAAAGGCATGGAAAAACATGTAGCAAGGATCTATCTATTACATAGGTTGGGTTGATGCTCTATAACAAGGAATTGGAGACATCCCTGTAACAGGAAATGCAACCCAAATTCTGTTGGAAAACACATGGTGCATCCTTGGATGAGTTAGAGTACATTATCATGTGGCATTGGAAACTTTGAGGTTGTTCTTGTTTGTTCGGTATTCACTTACCACCTGGGGCTTCTCCTGGATATCGCTCCCTTGGTGGTTGTTGTCTCACCCAGTCCTAGCCTAGGCCCATTACTTGATTCCCCTCTAAGCTCTATCAAGGTTGATTATATCTTGGTTTATTGATCCTCACATCCTCTAGGGTATATTAGAATGAATGAATGAATGAAATATTAAGCGTCCATGAGACTAAAAATAGTCTATGGGAGCACCAACCTCCCTGTTTTTCACCTTTTATAATTCAATCCTTTTCGTACTCAAATTAATGATGAGCTGACCAAACCTTCTAACAATCGCCTCATTGAAAAGAAAATGCCAAGGAACCGATGTTAACATACTCTCGTAACTATCTTTGACGTCTCTAAAAGCATCACATTCCAAAATGAAATGTTTTTCTGATTCCACTACCCCAGAAGTGCAAAAGTACACACCTGTTCTTCCCAAGCTTCTTTAGGTCTTTTCCATTGACCCATTTTGCATCGAAGTTGATGCGATTTAGTTCTGAATTGAGCAATAAGAATCTTTGCTCTCCATGGAATGATAGCTCCAATGTACTCTTTTTGTTGGAAATCACAATTGGGGTTGAATTCCTGAACATAACACTTCTTCTTTCTACCCAACTCTTTTCCCCATATACGCTTGCATAACTTCTCTATAACAAAATTATTTAACTCTTTGCTATTTGTGGGACATTCATCGAGGTAAATATTCCATTTTTTTCATCCATTTGTTGTTTTGTCTCATCCATGATTTCTTTTTTTCACTCATGCCTTCATTGAAGATAACTTTAGGCCATCTACCTACTCCCATTTGCTCAATTCTTTTTAGATACCTTATGAGATGCACCATAGCAATTGCTTCGATGGGACTAAGGCATTCTATGTTTTATATTTTTCACAATGTAGTATTTCATGTTTTTAATGGGTAATCTTAATCTCATTGAGGTCCTTATATTTTTCTTTGATCACCTAGTGGAGGAGGGTCTTCATTTATTAATGAAGAGTCTCGTGTCCTGTATGATTTTTTCCCTAAAAAAAGTATCCAAAGTTTTTTTCGTAGATATGATTCAAAATCCACGATCAATTCAGTTTTGGTCATGAATTGGTGGAAACCATTGTCTCTTAGACATAGACATATCGAGCATTTCAAACGCATTCAAGCGATTGGTATCCAATTGGAACGTATGCAGCAATTGAGGCTGATTTAGCTCTGAAAAGGGCTAGAACCCGATTAGAGGCTATCAATGCTAGCCCCCCCGTCTCTAATTAACATTTTCTATAATGATCTGAAAAATGGATTCAATGTTCCGCCTCGATCCAAACACGTGGAGTAAAACTTATTAGATACCATTGAAAACTCGATGGCATCTAATAAGTTTACCTACTATTATGACTAACGCTATTAAACGAGCTCGTATTCTATCTTTGTTACCTTTTCTTTATAATGAAAACTAATTTGATCCATGGGAAATAAGCCTACTCCTTAATCAAATCGGCGCTGGAATATATGTTCGATAAAGATGCAGATCTTGAGTCTATTGTTGAAAAAGTCAACAGGATTTCATTTTTGGAAAAGAATTGGATTGAATTCTTTTCGTTCATTTCCAATCCAATATGAAAAAACTTTTCAATATTTCGATCTTCCTGGAGGGAATTCTCCGGGAGAATCTGTTCTCCTCGAAAGTTGTGCCTAGTCCTCTCATTGGGGGTCTAGAGGTTGTGGCCTTTGGGGTAGGTCTTGAGCTCAAACTCAAGCCCAATTTGCTGCTGTCATTTTCCATTCCATTATTCCTGTAATTCAGGTGAAAATCCAACAATTGGAAGCCTTAACCACCAATGACAATTAGGCTTATTTCAACTTTGAAATTCAAGTTGAAGTTGTTAGTTGGTTTCTTGACCCTTGTCACAAGAGGAGATGGCACAACGAATACCTTAATTCCATCACTCTTCTTTAACAAATGAAGACCACTCTTCATTAACAAATGAAGACCCTCCTTGGTTGAGTGATCAAAGAAAAATATAAGGACCTCAATGAGATCATTAATTTTACTAATTAAAAACATGAAATACTGAAAAATATAAAACATATTTTAATTTTTAAAATAATCTATTTGCTTATTCAAATTTTAAAAAAGCCAACTAAAGCATTATCAGAAAAAGAAAACCGAAAAAAAATATTATTTAAAATTAATGATAATGAGAAAATAACTTGGATTAAGACACACTCATATCACCTATTAGAACAATTCAAAGTGTTAAATTGTGAGAAGGTTTAAATCCTTTATTTTTTCTGGAGAAATAGATTCAGTAGCATCGAGAACTCCTCAATACCTAAAACTTAACAACTCCTCAATACCTAAAACTTAATAGTTATAACCCAATTTTCCAAAATTTCCATATCAAAATCCTACTGTAATTCAGGTAGGTGAAATTGTGGTTTGTTCCGACAACGCGGTGTTAAATTGGCAAACCCATAAAAAACCTTTGACCGAGAAAAATATCTACCTACGAAAATGAGACGATGTAAATACATTTATGAAACAGCTCCAATCCCAAACCAATAAAAAAGTTACGATGATTTAAAAACATTATCCAAATATATTAGAAGCCAGCGGACAAACAATCCAAATATTTTAGATTCGACTTTCGAAGCAAATGTGTATCTTCTCTGGTATGTACTCAGATCCCAAGAAAAAACACAATTCAAATCTGCGGATGGACGGTTTAAAATAATGTCCAAGCTACCAAAAATGGTTTCTAATACTTTAATTAAACTGTCGGTTACCGTGCAGAAGAACCTGAAAAGGCATGCTGAAATTTAATTTATCCAACTATCGGCTAGTATTCGGGCTACATTTGGTGTATAATTTATCCAATTGCCTGTCAAGGGATGTTCTTTCTCCATTCATTGGAACGGAGGAAGAGGGACCAACATGATGGCAGAAGCGATGGCCCTCTCTGGTCTCTTATGTTTTTGTCTTTTTTAGATCTCTATGATGTTTCTATATATGGTGATTTCCAAGTGTTAATTAATTTTGTTGCCGGAAAAAATTCCATCTCAAAATCTCATCTTGCCCGCTGGCTGGATCGGATCCGTTTTTAATGGAACTCTTTAAATAGTGTTTCTATCAATCACATTCGCAGGGAGCTAAACCAAGAAGCCCACTGTCTTTCTAAAAAAGGCCTTTTGGAGGATCCCGCGTTGTGGCACTTACAGGTTTTCTCAGATGGCATAAATATCTGCATACAGGACTTTCTCCCTCCTTTCTATTAGTCATCAATTTTCATATGTATTATTTCTGTTTTTATATATGTTGTTCCTTCAACAGTTGATAGGTTTTATACTCCATATGCTATGGGATTTTTGGGTATTATGTACAGGGCCTTTCTTCCCGCTGATATTTTCCTGGGTATGGCAGTCAGTTTAAGTTTATCTCAATTATCTTGGCGAAGGATGATATGGTTCCTATCTAGTTTTTTTGTTCTTGAACATATCCGATATATGCTGATCTATGATCTACTGATATATCGGAGTCTATGTCTTTCTAGTTTTTGTCAAACTGTTGCTTTTTCTGAAGCAACATATGTATATCCTGTCTATTTTGTACCATGCAGACTCTTTATATCTCTTATATAAATAATATTACGCTTTTTCTGCCCCGAAAAATAATTTATCCAATTGCAGCTGAAAATGGAGGGTAAATCCATGAAAGCAATTCAGTATAGCAGATACGGCGGCGGCGCTGAATCCGTTTAGGTAGATGTTGATATTTTTGTTATCTGAGTTTTGAGTTTTGGGTTTCTGCAGCAATGCCAGCGAAAATGTGCTTTGTTGACCGATTTGTCGAAATTTAAGTTAACATGTCCAGCTATGGCGAATTTAGGCTAATCTTACTGCGCGTTAAAATGGAATTATTTTCAATTTATATTGTAATTTGTTACTGATCTTTTGAACTGTTGTAGGTTATTATTAGGGATAGAATAAATAAATAATATTGAGATCGCTATTTTTAAAATAATACTATTAATCATGTTAAATTTAATTTATGCACGAGGGTTTTTTTTTTTTTTTTTTCTCTACCCACTAGGCTTGAACGGGAACTTCAGGACCAAAGCTTCACTATGAAAGCAATTACCAATAAGGCTGCCTCATATAGGTTGATTTTTTAGGTACTGTTATTTCAGATTTCTTAGATATTGTTATTTCATATATATGTTTTGGGTTGATAGTGAAGTTTATATTTGGGTTGATAGTGAAGTTTATATATAAGAGGGCTAATGGTGAAGTTTATATAAATATAAATAACAGTATATATATTTCGAGGTTGATAGCGAAGTTTATATATAAACAAGAGACGCTGCATGGCAGCAAGTCCCTGCCATGAGCGGGCTGGAAGAAAAAGAAACACCACCAGAAACGGGCTTGAAGAAAAAGAAACACCACCAGAAACTTAAAGTAAGTAGGCTATGATTGTTTCTTATTTGCCATAAGAGATATCAGACCATTCCCATGCAGGTTATTTCTCTAATTTTTTTCACTTTTAGTAATACAGGTTTGAAATTTGTGTTTGCCAATCATGTTAATGACACATGATTACTTTTTCCTGTGTCTTAGCTCCACAGAACACAGTGCATCAGAAGCGCTTCCTCAATTTATCTTCCATCCATCCCAGAGCTCTATAGAGCTATGGCTTGGAACCCAGAGGATGATAACATCTGGTTGTTCTTCGCAGGTGTAAAGCTGAGCTCAAACATCTCTTTTGATACTCGTCCCGGTTCCCAAAATCCAAGCAGCCTAGCAACAATATTAGCACTCTCTTGGATGTGGGCCAAATCTTGGGTATCTGTCCATAATCTCTGAGCCAACTGCAATTTCCTCTGCTTTGTGTCCAGGACAACACCCCATTTCTCAAATAAGGTCTCTCTCTCAGCCGCCGTTAATTTCCTTTGCATCTGCCTAGCCAGTATTTCTCTTTCACGCCTCAAAGCTCGAATACTGCAAAATCCACAACTTATTGTTCATATGAATTGGTGCAAACAGTAGGCAGAATTATTAGAAGATCATGCATATTATATTATCTATACACAATACAATAAAATGCGTGGCAGAGGCTGTTATAATCAAATATACAGATGCTGAAAAAAGGGAAGGGATTTACTTAGAAGCCAGAGAAGTGGTCTGATCGTCATTGTGAGCAGGGCTATTACCAGCCCTGTGAGAGAAATGTTTATGAAGGAATGACAACCTCTTTAGTTCTACCTCCATGTATATTGCATCTGAAGGATCACCTTTGTATAGTAGGAAAAAATGAGTTCTGTGAACTAAGGAGACGTAGCAGTTGTCCTAGAGTTCAATTATTTGCATTCTCTGTTTCTCAAATTCCAAAGGCCAGGAGGAAGGTGATTGTACAAGTTTGGATGACTGATCGAGAGTCACATCATCGACATTTCTGTCATCCTGAACATTTCCATTTGTCTCCAGTTCCATCACCTGCATAAAATATAGATTATGTTGTCATGGCCCCTCCTTTCAAACAAATTAAAAAGGACTCTGGAACAAACGAAAAAATCAAAAACAAACTTCTGTAATCTTTCCACTCCATTTCTTGGAAAAAAAACAAGCCAAACCTAGAACATTTACATGTTAAGTAAATTAGATATATGTGAGATCTCTTCCAGAGTTGTCTCACAACGCCACAAATGAAACACAATACTCTAGCAAAGGATGGTTGTGGTAAATTTCACGTGAGCATCCAGTGTGAACACATCCTAAAGCTTTCAGAGAGACTGAGAGAATATGATATAACTTATGAAATCCCCCAGCCAGTACAATGTACATCAAGCAAAATGCAGAAAGACCTAAGACTTGAAACTGTATATAATAGGATTGTACTTCAAAAGAATCTTGTGCTGAAATTAAGGATAGAAAAAGATATAAAGAAACCTTTTAAGTTTTAACCAATCAAACAGAGATTTCTTTTTCGAAAGTACTAAAGAGCAAACAGTTTGGAGTCTTACCTGGCAAGCAAGAAGCTGCTTCTGGTATTAAAGCTTGGCCACGCGCTCTTTGAGCTCGGTGACATAAGAGCGAATATTATTAATATTCTCTTCAGCAGCAACCTTGAACATATTCTTAACATTTTTTATGTCAAAAGAAGCACTTCGTTCAAGCATTTCAGTGCTGTCTGTGGATAACACATTGCCTTCTTTACCCTCATTTTTATGAAAAAGATTCTTCCTCAAGCTCCCGGGTCTCTTCCAACCAGCTGTTTCTGGTGGAGTGTTTTCGTTATGCCCAAAACTATCTGTCACCCAAGAAGAGGGAGAGGATGGAGGGCTAGTCATTATTTCAGCTATACAACTTCTACTCCTTGTTAGTTGTGGAGCTCTACTGAAATCCGATAATCTAACCTCATTGGGAAGAGGAAGTACAAGATTTTCAATGGACTGTTGCACATTCTGAAGCTGCTCTTCCAATGCAGCAATTGTTGCATCAGTATCAGTTAATTTGTGGAGATCCCCTGAGCCATTCAGTCTTGAAATCTCTTCCTTGAGCGTTGTATCTACTAGGCTTCTCGAAGCAGTTTCTTCTGGGCTTGAATTTTCTTCCTTTGAACACAACGCTCAAATTTCTCCTCTAAACTCTGTCACAGACGATGCTGTATCATTCTTGGATTTACCTGATTGAGCGATATCAAGGCACTGGACTTCTTTCTGAAGGGCTGCCAAAGCTGTACTAGCATCCTTACCAAGATCCTCCTGCAGATACTCCAACTTTCTAATTTCTTGAACCAACAGTAGGGGATTTGAGGTGGACTCCCTAACAGGAAGCTTCTCGAGTGTGGAGGCTGAGGATTGTTGAAATTCTTCCGACTGTAAAAGAGCTTCTTCTTGATGTTTTTGAATGCTTTGCTGATAAAAAATTTCACTGCTTGTCTGACTCACTGTTCCGTTGTCAGCTAAGTCACATGACACGAGGACACGAGACACGAAGGACACGCAAATACGAGTATTGAAACGAGTATTCAATACGAAACGCAACGACTTGGAAATAGGACACGGGGGACACGTTTTATATATATTTAATAAATATATATGTATATACCGAAATATAGTTTTTTATCCATATTAAATTGCAGGTTGCAGCTTATCTAATCAAATTAAAATATAATTACTTCTCAAAGTTCATAGTTCACTTTAAAAAAATAAATAGAATCAAAATTTACTATTTAGAAATTAGAATGTGATATGCTTGGTCTTGATTCTTGAATATTCAATGTTCATTGTTCATGTACAACTTACAAGCACATAAGAAAATAACTAAAGTCTAATCCTATTGATTTCCTCTGCCCCTCTTGCGAGAAAATGCCACAGCTTTCCCTTTCCCTCTAGATGTAGATGCTGGTGCTGGTGGAGTTGGCAGTGGAGTTTGCTATGCTCTAGAAGCTGAAGAACTAGAAGTAGGAGCTATAGGAGGTAGACCACGTCCTCTACTGGTGGCAGGGGTAGCCCGGGTAGGTGGTGTCACCTGGAAACATTACAATCTCGCAATCCTGAAATCCTGAAAAACTGATAAGTCTGCTGCATTTTGAATGAAATCTAAAATTCTACTTTCTCCATATGAAATCCAATGAGGCCGGAACCACTCTCAAACATCCTGATTCATTTCATGGTAATGTTAAAAATTTAAGTAAAAGGATGAAAATGAAGATCAAGGAGAATGTCACTTTTACTTTAAGAATTTAACATTACCATGAATAGCATATCAATACTAGGGCCTAGACTTGATCATTAAGCTGCCCCACTCAAAAATTATTTGTTTCTTTCAAAAAAAAATTGCAGCTTATGCAAGCAACATTTTCTACCAACGAAATACGCGTTTTCCAAATTCAGGACACGACGAAAATCGGCAAATACGTATTCCATTTTACATGACACGATAAAAATCGTATTCGACACATATTAGGGCCGTTTTCGTGTCCAGTACGTAAAATACGAGACACGGGACCCTGGAGAACGTGTCCTGTGACTTAGGTTGTCAGAGTTATGCAGTTTAGGAAATTGCAAGTCATCTGAACCCATATCATGCCCTGTGCTGGATACATCCGACACTGCACATTCATCTTCATAAGAGTTTATTTTCCGAGCAAGAGTGTGACTGGGATTAATTGAGTACTGCAAAAAAGAGAAATAGAAATAAGTTTTGCATCCCTGAAAATGGTTGAGAACAACTTACATCTAGCTTAAGAGATGAAAAAAACTAGTTACCCATCTTCTTGACCCTTGACTGCTAGCAATGCTCCAAAGCAGGTCCTCAAATTGGCTTTGTGCAGCATCTCTTTGTTGAGTCAGCTTCTTGATCTCTTGGGTCATCTAGAATATTAGGCAACATCAAACCCCTCATCAGAGCAAGAATCACTGAATTTTATCCACACGGATACAGAGTTGACTAGTTCAAATAAAGAGTGTAGATTAGTTAGGTTTACAATAAACATGGTGAACATCACAGAATAATCAATGAACAATGTAAGAAGACCTTCTGAATCTGGAGATCTTTCTCTTTCAACAAAGCCTCAGTGTACTGAGAGGGAGCGGAGTTCCTAGGAGCGGAGTGCCCAGGGGCTCGTAATTCATTTTCAAGCCCGGCCACTTCTTTTTGCAAGTGCTTCAATAATGCCTTGTCTGACATAACTATATTGACATGTGCACTAGTCACAACTTCCTTTGCACAGCTAGCAAAGAAGAGAGTATTCCGTGACAATTCAACACGATTTGAAAAGATTCCCATCCATGATTTCCCCTGAATCCTGTCGAGAGCATGTAGAGCATTTAGTTGAAAAGATAAAAATGCTGGAAATGAAGTTCATAGCACATACAGGAGGTAGTAATCCCGTGGTTGCATCATGGATATCTAATCAAATTAATAATCTATATTTAGATCTAGAATCTATTGATAACCTATAATTTTATAAAAGAAGACAAGTACTAAATAAAGTGCATTCAATCTACTGCAATATTTCGACATGCATTTTGACAGATGTTATTGAGTAAGGTTACACTTTTTCTTTCCTATCATTTGTGCCATAGCAATATCTTTTCGTGGGTTCGCCTCTCTTCAGGCCGCAACGTCGAAGCAGCAAGCAAGTCTAGGTCCGTTTCATTTCATCTCCCAGCCTGGGTTTATTCGAGCTATCCTAGCAGTGTTCCACGGGGACTCCCCCAGGGTCTAGTTTCCTCACTCCCTTGCGCTCTGGGGACTTGGGGATGAGTAGGGGTCGTTTCCCCATGCTCCCAAAAATAAAGAAACTCAGGGTCACATGCCAGGGGTCGTTACCCTTTTCTAAGAGGGCGTTTCCGAAAAGGGGGACGAGGGGTCGTTTCCCGTCTACATCTTCCACTGCTAACGTTTTGGAGGTTGATAATATGACAGAGTGTAAGATTCCAACATCAAGTCGTATCCTGCTCTCACATATGTAAAGCACGTTTTGTTGCAGGTTGAAGAAATGACTCAACCCCGTCACTAATAAGTAATATAATTGTTAATATTTCTAGATACCAGAGTCTCCAAGGTATAAGTACACGCACCACCCTCATATTCTTTAAATAACGTCACTCGCATTCCTATATCGCTGGAAAACACCGTATTTTGATCACTCCAAATATATATACATAAACTCCAGGATGTGCGTATTTGTTTGACGAAATGGTGTGCAAAATTTTCATATAAAATGTATATACATGTTGGAAGAAAGTGGTTGACTGAAGACGCTCCCTTCTCAGCATTATATTTGTATTTTTGATGACTTTATAGATACAACGATTTCTGTTGCCAACTTAATATATGTGTTTGGTTTAGCAGAATTGTCGAGATCTCTGGAGATTTTGAAATGAATATAATTATGCTATTAAGCAGCCGCAGTTTTTGAAAGTTTGAAGCAATGCCCGCTCAGACCGCATGGCCTTTAACCCCGTAAGAAGCTAAGGATTTCGAGGGAAGATTGCCGTGGCTTGTGAGAAAAATTATATTGCTAAGCGGCTCATCCTTAATTTCACATCGTGCTTTATAAAGTTGTTCTTGCAGGTCTAAAAGAAAACATTAGATTTGATTGTTATGGGTAAAATTGGGATTGAATTTTGTAATAGATTGTTTAGTTTAAGTGTTTTGGTTTGGTTTGGTGAATTTTGTAATAGATTGTTTAGTTTATGATGTATGAATATAAATTAGAATTTTAAATTTATATGGAGGATTCTATAGCCTAGCTGCTTTGCTAGGCTACAAGCCATAACAAGCAACTAAGGTTGATATGAACAAAAGCAAATTATTGCAGCATGATGAAGCAACGAGAAGGCAAAGGTAGCATCATGATGGGCAACACTATGAGATATGTGCATGGGCAGCATAATGATACATGGACCAGAGGCTGCAGCATAATGATAAGACACATCTGTAAGGACATCAACATAATGATAATACACATCAGTAAGGACAACAACATGATGATGATGCATATTAGTGTGGGTAGCATTATAAGATCATGAACATGAAGGGCAGCATGATAAGATCATAGACATGGGCAACATGATGATTATCATGTTTAGTGCAGCATGGTGCAGTACGCAATAGTGCAGCAAGAGGACCAGATGCAGCACAATGATAGGTGAAGGAGTCACCTTGGAGAATCAGTTGAAGCAAAATGTCTTCAACTGATCTCATCGTTATAGGAGATGATCTATGCTCAGATCTAGATAAGTCAAAGTGTTGACTTTTGTTGTAAATGTATTATCTCTCTCTCTTTCTTTGCTGAACTTTGAAGAACATAAAAGAAGTATTGATCAAGGGTTTCCCCACACATTGTGGGGTTTGTCCCTAGCTTGCGCCACATCTTTTGTCCTCTTGTCTTGGCTTGTCTTTTGCGATTTATATTTATGTTCTATCTGCAGTTTACTTTACGCTGATGTGATTGCTAATATGGAAAATAAATTAAATAAATTGCTCTAGCATAGAACACACCTAAAATTAACAATTTACAAGTTTGAAAATATCAAACAAACAAAAATATAACCTATTGTTTTCGCTTTGGTTCAGCTCTGGTCCTCGGGAAGAGGCCAAATAACATGATAAATTAATATGTCTCTAAAAACTTTGTTTATAACTAATGAGCCAAAACTAAAGACAGCTCAAATAATACTAGATTCTTCGTTTCCGATTACTATAGTCCATGCCGAAATGGCAGGGACTAATAAGAGGGTTGATGGTGAAGTTTATATATATATAAATAAGAGGTCGATGGTGAAGTTCTAATTTTTATTTTATATATATATTAATGGTGAGGTTCCCATAGTTTTAAAGATGAATTAGTTTTTTCTAACTTGTTCAGATATTGCAACGGCCTCATACCGTAGGTGTTTACGGCCTCATACAGTAGGTGTTTATGTTAGGCGTGTTAAGGAGTTTCATCACGCTCTAGTAACAACTCAATTTTAATGAGGAGAGTCTCATTAGAATCTATTTAATAATACAAATTCCCTGATAAAGTGTAAGTAGCCTATCTTTTAATCTACAGTAATCAGATTATAATAATACGATTTGTCAAGTAACTATATAGATTGAGTAATTGAGGTGGGCTGTTAACTTTTTCACCATTAATATTATATTCCCAAATACATATTTAATTATTAAATTATTATTCTTAAAAATAATAATACAATTTGATGATTCAGATGTTAAGCTCCATTGATTTTTCCACAATTGCTGCCAACAATTATGGAATTGCAGTCTTTCCTTAACTTATGGAAACCAACTGCAGTAGTTTCCTTAAGTTAAGAAAATCAACCGCAATTACTAAATTTATAATTGGGAGCTACTAAAGTGGTCCATCACTTTGATTCGAGTTCTCTGCCTTGATTTGTGGGACGTCTAACACATAGCTATTAGAAGCTTGATGGAAGCTTAGCTATATGTTCATCTGTTTGGTCCCCAAGCTCATATCTCAATCCCCTTCAGTTTTACACCATCTAGTTGAGATAGTAGAGCTTGGAAGTGCCTTCAAAATTTTGTATGTTTTTGTTTTGCTTGGATTGAAGCTGGAGTGCTGAAGAAGAAGCAAGTGGACTGTGGCCTGCATCAATACATCACCAATGGCTGGAGGTAATTCGTATCCCTGGGCACTAAGTTTCAACGATTCTTTTCAGTTATTCCGCATATAGAATCACTGTTGAAACTGTAGAATTTATTACATTTGGTATCGGAGCCATTTATTTATCTCTGCCTTGGTGCGATTAGAATACTTTGATACAAGGATTAGTTTGAAACCTGCGGTGATTTATTTACTTTTAGCTTTAGAGCATTGTACAGCAGTGGTTTTCACTTTGGTCTGGACGTTCTACCATATGTACGGTTGTCTGTGTTTCGATTTTGAAACCACTTCCTGCTATAAGATAGAACATGTGATGGTTCGATTAGTTCCCCAAAGCGATACCCATTCATTGACTTATATATGCGGAGATTAGTTCCCGCAGAGCTTTATCATGTATGCTAATATAGATCCGATCATGGATCTGCAAGGTAGCAAATTGCTACATTGAAACTGAGATTTACCTTAACATAGTAGTATGTAGGAAGATAATTAATAGGGTTAAGCTGGGTTTCTATACTTACAACCGAGTCCACACCAAAATGCCGAACCGGGGTTTTGAACGGGGTACTCACTTTCCATTGATTTTTTCATGTTCACTAACAGAGCAACAAGCATTTCAGGCACATATGCGTTTTGAACATATACAATAAGATTAGAAATCATATCCTGTTATTTTGTTTTTGGAAATTAGTAGCCACAACAGACGAGAGTTCAGGACTGTTTCTCACAAAATAACACAACAGCTAAATTGCTAATTTTCATAATGAGAAGGCATTTGTTCAGCACTGGCACTGTTTTAGGATTAAGAATAGAAATCTCCCTGAAGGTTAACAACTACCAGAGAATCAATTAATGACCATAGTCAGTACACCCATTGTCCTGGAGTTTAAATTGGACCTGAGCTTCGGAATATATGCATTTTTTTGGTTTCAATCTGATTTAAATATGATTATATTGGAATTTTTTATTGGGTTGTATATTATATGCATTGTGCCTCGAAGGAAGCCATAATTATATTTATATGGGCAGAGGTAAACTCAACAACTTATTGTTGATATCCCATAAGGCGTAATTCAGAAATTAGAAAAACCGAATTTTATATGAAATTTGATAACATAATGGATAACTATCATATGGCTATGTTAATGGGCATATGGTAATGACAAATTTTAAATAAAGGAAATATGATCTTCATTGTTGGTAAAAATACTGCATTGTGTATATTTCGCATATATAAATGCAATATAAAATAAACGCTAAAATAAGATAATCCAAAACATTGAAACTAGTATCCCAGATTTAGTATGCAGCCGAGCTCAACTCACTGAAGATTAATGTCGGATGCATGCTTGAAACGAATAGAGAATATACCTTCAAAACAAACATGAGAAGAGTGGATATTCTTCTCATGTGAATATATATGAACAATGATATAGCGATAGTCTATGGAAAATTCGTGAAAAGGTATTTGAGTTTAAGAATGTTTTCAGAGTTAATGTATAGGGATATGATGACTAACATACCCACATCGTTGTTTATGCATTTTTAAATATTTCAATATTGAAATGGTTTAGTCTTTTGTTTCAAATTATTTCAAATTTGCAGTTTTTGCGAATTATTTAAAGAAATAATTTATAACTTTTTAGAGCCCATTTTGTAATTAATTTAAGAATTAGTCTTAAATAAATTATGGGACAGTTAGACTAAGGAATGTAAATTTAATTTTAATTTTATTTATCTTGTGAGCAAAATAGCTTGTTTGCTGGTCAATTTTGTTGTTTTATAAGCTTAAGGACGGAGCCTGAAGTCAAGCCAACTAGCCTTCGAACTGCATTTGCTATGCAAGTGCAAAGTAGATCAACGCTGCTTCAGTCAATCTCCGGGTTAAGTTTATAAATTGAACAATCAATTTGTAGTCATTTTCGGTAATGCTGACTGCTTTAACCTTGATTTTGATTTTGCTGGAAAATTATTACAGTTATATAGAGTTTATTAAAATGTCATTTTGACTTACTCCTTTCAGTAAACATTATTTTTCTCTCTGGTTAAGTTTTGTTTATGCAGCAAAATAATGTCTAGTGATCCATATAATTTTAATTAATTAGAGAATAGCCACAACATCTTTAATTAAATAAAATTATATATTTTGTTTGGTTAGATCACATAAAGATTATTTAGACATTAAATTGTAATTAATTACATTGAATATAATAAATTTTATCCCACAGGAATTTTTATTATATTTATGTAATTAATTATGATAAAATTTCATAACCTACCCACAGGAGTTATGAATTAATAAGTTTTATCATAAAGTTTTATTGAATCTGTTTGAATTAAAAATTTAGCCCACAGACAATTTTTATGTCATTTGATTCAATTCTTTTTAGCATGATTTACATTGGTAAAACATGAAAGTTATTAAGCCTCAATTTTAACATAAGCATGTGATTCTTTATTTTGATGCAGCAGAACAACCTGCAAATTTCTCTGAAATTCGTTGTGACATTCCCGAACTTAAGGAAATAATCTCATTTGTTTGTTATGAATCTAATATGTTTAACGTTAATATTAACACATGGTGGATTGATTCTGGATCAACAATTCACATTTCGAATTCCTTGCAAGGTTTGCAAAACCTAAGGAAGCCAGTGGGAAGTGAGAAAAGCATCTTATCAGGAAACAAGATGGGCTCGCATGTGGAAGCTA